>OX401879.1:4777500-4780092 GCA_947859175.1 Gandaritis pyraliata
TTAGGTTAGGTTAGGTTAGGTTAGGTTAGGTTAGGTTAGGTTAGGTTAGGTTAGGTTAGGTTAGTTAGGTTAGGTTAGGTTAGGTTAGGTTAGGTTAGGTTAGGTTAGGTTAGGTTAGGTTAGGTTAGGTTAGGTTAGGTTAGGTTAGGTTAGGTTAGGTTAGGTTAGGTTAGGTTAGGTTAGGTTAGGTTAGGTTAGGTTAGGTTAGGTTAGGTTAGGTTAGGTTAGGTTAGGTTAGGTTAGGTTAGGTTAGGTTAGGTTAGGTTAGGTTAGGTTAGGTTAGGTTAGGTTAGGTTAGGTTAGTTAGGTTAGGTTAGGTTAGGTTAGGTTAGGTTAGGTTAGGTTAGGTTAGGTTAGGTTAGGTTAGGTTAGGTTAGGTTAGGTTAGGTTAGGTTAGGTTAGGTTAGGTTAGGTTAGGTTAGGTTAGGTTAGGTTAGGTTAGGTTAGGTTAGGTTAGGTTAGGTTAGGTTAGGTTAGGTTAGGTTAGGTTAGGTTAGGTTAGGTTAGGTTAGGTTAGGTTAGGTTAGGTTAGGTTAGGTTAGGTTAGGTTAGGTTAGGTTAGGTTAGGTTAGGTTAGGTTAGGTTAGGTTAGGTTAGGTTAGGTTAGGTTAGGTTAGGTTAGGTTAGGTTAGGTTAGGTTAGGTTAGGTTAGGTTAGGTTAGGTTAGGTTAGGTTAGGTTAGGTTAGGTTAGGTTAGGTTAGGTTAGGTTAGGTTAGGTTAGGTTAGGTTAGGTTAGGTTAGGTTAGGTTAGGTTAGGTTAGGTTAGGTTAGGTTAGGTTAGGTTAGGTTAGGTTAGGTTAGGTTAGGTTAGGTTAGGTTAGGTTAGGTTAGGTTAGGTTAGGTTAGGTTAGGTTAGGTTAGGTTAGGTTAGGTTAGGTTAGGTTAGGTTAGGTTAGGTTAGGTTAGGTTAGGTTAGGTTAGGTTAGGTTAGGTTAGGTTAGGTTAGGTTAGGTTAGGTTAGGTTAGGTTAGGTTAGGTTAGGTTAGGTTAGGTTAGGTTAGGTTAGGTTAGGTTAGGTTAGGTTAGGTTAGGTTAGGTTAGGTTAGGTTAGGTTAGGTTAGGTTAGGTTAGGTTAGGTTAGGTTAGGTTAGGTTAGGTTAGGTTAGGTTAGGTTAGGTTAGGTTAGGTTAGGTTAGGTTAGGTTAGGTTAGGTTAGGTTAGGTTAGGTTAGGTTAGGTTAGGTTAGGTTAGGTTAGGTTAGGTTAGGTTAGGTTAGGTTAGGTTAGGTTAGGTTAGGTTAGGTTAGGTTAGGTTAGGTTAGGTTAGGTTAGGTTAGGTTAGGTTAGGTTAGGTTAGGTTAGGTTAGGTTAGGTTAGGTTAGGTTAGGTTAGGTTAGGTTAGGTTAGGTTAGGTTAGGTTAGGTTAGGTTAGGTTAGGTTAGGTTAGGTTAGGTTAGGTTAGGTTAGGTTAGGTTAGGTTAGGTTAGGTTAGGTTAGGTTAGGTTAGGTTAGGTTAGGTTAGGTTAGGTTAGGTTAGGTTAGGTTAGGTTAGGTTAGGTTAGGTTAGGTTAGGTTAGGTTAGGTTAGGTTAGGTTAGGTTAGGTTAGGTTAGGTTAGGTTAGGTTAGGTTAGGTTAGGTTAGGTTAGGTTAGGTTAGGTTAGGTTAGGTTAGGTTAGGTTAGGTTAGGTTAGGTTAGGTTAGGTTAGGTTAGGTTAGGTTAGGTTAGGTTAGGTTAGGTTAGGTTAGGTTAGGTTAGGTTAGGTTAGGTTAGGTTAGGTTAGGTTAGGTTAGGTTAGGTTAGGTTAGGTTAGGTTAGGTTAGGTTAGGTTAGGTTAGGTTAGGTTAGGTTAGGTTAGGTTAGGTTAGGTTAGGTTAGGTTAGGTTAGGTTAGGTTAGGTTAGGTTAGGTTAGGTTAGGTTAGGTTAGGTTAGGTTAGGTTAGGTTAGGTTAGGTTAGGTTAGGTTAGGTTAGGTTAGGTTAGGTTAGGTTAGGTTAGGTTAGGTTAGGTTAGGTTAGGTTAGGTTAGGTTAGGTTAGGTTAGGTTAGGTTAGGTTAGGTTAGGTTAGGTTAGGTTAGGTTAGGTTAGGTTAGGTTAGGTTAGGTTAGGTTAGGTTAGGTTAGGTTAGGTTAGGTTAGGTTAGGTTAGGTTAGGTTAGGTTAGGTTAGGTTAGGTTAGGTTAGGTTAGGTTAGGTTAGGTTAGGTTAGGTTAGGTTAGGTTAGGTTAGGTTAGGTTAGGTTAGGTTAGGTTAGGTTAGGTTAGGTTAGGTTAGGTTAGGTTAGGTTAGGTTAGGTTAGGTTAGGTTAGGTTAGGTTAGGTTAGGTTAGGTTAGGTTAGGTTAGGTTAGGTTAGGTTAGGTTAGGTTAGGTTAGGTTAGGTTAGGTTAGGTTAGGTTAGGTTAGGTTAGGTTAGGTTAGGTTAGGTTAGGTTAGGTTAGGTTAGGTTAGGTTAGGTTAGGTTAGGTTAGGTTAGGTTAGGTTAGGTTAGGTTAGGTTAGGTTAGGTTAGGTTAGGTTAGTTAGGTTAGGTTAGGTTAGGTTAGGTTAGGTTAGGTTAGGTTAGGTTAGGTTAGGTTAGGTTAGGTTAGGTTAGGTTAGGTTAGGTTAGGTTAGGTTAGGTTAGGTTAGGTTAGGTTAGGTTAGGTTAGGTTAGG